>JAIUZE010001535.1:0-34568 GCA_022085475.1 Heliosperma pusillum | reverse complement strand
ATAGACCCTCTCATGTAATTAAAGGGCACGAAACCCTAGATCTAAAACCCCCATAGAATTAGCATTTAATCTTGTATTAATCTTCCATAATTAAGCAAATTAGTCGGTTAATTAGTGATTTCGACTTGGTTTAGTGTATGAACTTGGGTTATATTCAAAGACTTGTGACAAAATCTTGGTATTTATATCAAAGTTCTCATCATTCTCCAAGTTGGTATAATTCCTTTACTTAATCTTGTCTTTAATTAAGTTTTCATTTCAATTCTTGTTATCTACTTATTGTTAATTAGAAAAATGTTTATTGTTGTTGATTTTCTTTTGCAATCCTTAGTTAATGTTGAATTTCCTTTGAATATGAGTGAGTAGTAATCTTGCTAGGGTTATGTGGGGGATTATGGGTTCTTGTATGGGTTAATGTGTTCTTGTTGGGGTTAATAGTTGATTATTGTCTTGTCTCCATGCTATGCTTATAACATGTTTGATGAAATGCCTACTTGAGTTTGCATGAATCTTTCGTTTGTTTCGAATGCCATAAGATCGAAAGTCGTGGTTTTTCATAGAACCGCTAGTTTGGCAAGCCGTATCTAGTGACGCGATAGCTAGTTAGAGTCGGTTTGAGGAGGAATTGTAAGAACGAAAGCCTCAATTCACTTTCCTAGACTAGATGACATTTCAACTATTAGACCCGGCTCTTTCACTCGACTTTACTACCCATATGAACCCACTCACCCTAGTTTTCCCTCTTATTTGATAAAAATCCAATCTTTCTAGTCTTAGACTCCTTTTGTTGTTTTTATTTGCTTTTAATTGATGTTATTTAGTTTAGCCAACAAATCCAAACCCAAATTACTTTGTGACTTGCAAGAGATTTTAGTAGACTTTTAGATCATTTCTAGACACCAACCGTCCCTGAGATCGACATCCCTACTTACACAACTATTCTAACTACATCACCCCCATTAACCCTAACTAAAACACTACTCACTAATCATATATAGAGATTAAGACACATCAACACAAACATAAGATAAGATAACATGATTAATAGAAGTGATTAACAAACGATTAAGATAGATTAATTGTACCAACTAGATAGCAAAAGTAGATGTGAATTAATAAGAAACCCAAATATAAGGAAGAAAGTTGTCACCCAATCTTCATATAAACCAAAAACAAGAAAGATTAACCAATAATTAAAGCTTGATTAAGAAAAGATTAACCAACTTGAGAGTTTTGTAAGGTAAATTAATCTAGTTTTAATTACAAGAGATCAAGTTTTATCTAGGGTTCACTAATACAAGATGCGATCCTTAATTAGATCCCCAATTATCTTATTTATACTAATCAAAGACTCAGAGGATGAGGCATCGATATTTTTTTACGATGTCAGGTGCAGCTCGAACCGAGCTAGGCCAGCTCGGGCGAGCTGACCAAAACCCGACATCCAGCTCAAGCCGAGCTAGGTCAGCTCTGGGTTCTGAGTTATTGCCCTTTGCTTCTCCTTTTTTATTTTGTCTTAGATTAGGACCTAATGGTCCTTGTCTTGTGTCCCTTCCTCTTGGACTAGATGACTAACCGTCAAGGATGTCAAAAAGCCTTTATTTGTTTGCTAAGACATGACAAAATCATCTTTCATTTTCTACATAAGAAGGTAAAGTAGCAAGTAATAGCGAATATCAAGCATTTGACACGATAAATGACTGTAATTAGCCTAAATGTTATGCAAAATAGAGTCGATTAGAGGATAAAAACTAGGTAAAGATTAGCCACAACAACGACTCTAGCCTTCCGATCAAGTGTATATGGGATTCCTCTCATTTTTTTTTAAAATTCATGCTCAATTGGATGGGGAAACTTATTGTTAGCTAGAGGTGACAGTTAACTCACTTTGATCAATTATGGGTCGGGTTAAGCTAGTCGGGCTATAACAGATCGAGTCTATCAGTTCAATAACAGGCTCGGGTTCTTCATAGTTCATGATTGTTATTGTCGGAGATCATTATCGATGATGAATGGGGTAGGTTTGGTTCGAGTTAGTACCATACGAGGTTATCAGAACATAGAGGGTGCAAATCAAGAACAATGATTGCAGCGATGGGAAAAAAATGTGAGGCTAAAGTAAAAACACTAAATTAAAAGATTCAAAAATTCGAGTAAATATAAATAACATATAAACCGTGAGTATTTAATTATTTACTGTAAAAGGACAACATCCAGTCATATAATCCGAAAAATTGGAGCTCAATATTGTAATACTTATTTAAGATTTGAACCCATGTCCAGTATGATTGAAAGTGAGTTACTAACCACTGCACCACTAAATATTTGTTAATTCTTGCTTAAAATATTACATAAATATAAATATTGCAAACCAGGGGGATGCAGGTGCATCGTCCACTGCACCCCTTGTATCCACCCTGTAAGTTATCAATGAACTATATTCCGAATAAGTTATGGCTTTATTTTTGGATTGGTAATTTAATGTAAATAATATACTAAGTGTATTCATAGTAGTTTTAGTGAAATCAATAAAAATGACATGTCGATGAACAATTATTTGAACCATAACTATGCTAATCCGTGGCCTGGTCCTAAATTTGGTTGAGTTAATATCAGGTTATAGGTCAACCCGAGTAGATTTAGGTCAAATTTGAGACAAATAAGGTTGGTAATAGTTAACGGTTTAACCTCAAGTCGGATCAAGTCGATTTTAGTTCCTCTCAATTTTAGGGTACATAAGCGGGTCGAGTTGAGGCGGTTCGGGTTAAGTCAACTTTTGTTGTTAGCCCAATCAGGCAGCGAGAGCGCGAGTGTCAGTTGGATGCAATCTGGAGAGGAGTTGATGTGAAAGCAAGTAAGAAAAATGGCGAAACAAGCAATAACAAGCAACCCATGGATTCTGGATTTAGTCCCTTTACTCGTCGTCCTCCTTATCGCCGCTCATGTTCTTGCTCTGGTAATTTCAATTACTCCTTCAATTATTCTTCATCTTCATCATCTTCATCATAATAGTTAATCTATTTGTTGGTATAGGTATACTGGATATTCAGATTAGCTACTGAGAAACAGCAACAACCTCAATTTACCTTTCGCCGTAAAGAACATTGATCACGCTTTCTTCCGTCTTCCTCTTCTTCTTGTAATTTCCGTCTTCATCCTTTTTTAACCGATTCTATTATTCTCAAACTTTCCCTAATTCTAATCGATTTACTTTTAGCCTGAGCTGCTACATGCTGTTTACTCTTTACTTGCTTTAATTCTTAAATAATTGATTGCTGTATGTGGATGATAAACATCAGGTAGCTTAATTAAATAGTTTGATGATTTTATTTCTGTAGTAAAAATTATGAGGCTACCAAACATTTTAGTTATGAGTTTCCCTTACTTAAGATCGTCCTAACGTAATTATTATAGCGAGCGTTAAATAAAGCACATAAAACTAAAAGAAGCCTTCTTACATTTTACACGGCATCGACTGAGATTTTATGTCTATTTAGTTCTGGTTAATCAACAATTTCGGTCTTTTTTTATTTGGGTGCAATCAACAATCTAGTTTATTATTCCGTAGAACTGAGAAGGCAACACGGAGATAAACATCCCTAGTGGCCTAGACATAGAGCTTAAGCCAATGCTGTGGAATGTGTGTGAGAAGAAATACAATACAAGATGAAATTCTTAGATATTTAAGTTGTTGTGTGTTGACTATTGCAAGGAGAAGTCAAATCGCAGAGTGACTAAATCAATCATCCTGAGTAAAACTATGGACCTTCTAACTTTTGCTTCTACTCTAATATTCAGTTTCCAGCTTTAACTGCATTGTCGGCTATTGTAATGCGATATTACTTCTCTTGTACTTTGTGTCGTGTGATCTTACTTCTCAAGGAGTACTACTGTTGAAGAGCGTTTTGCACAGCAATCTTTAAACCTGCTTCCTTCATATGGTCTCTTGACACTTGCGATTGCGTTGGAGTGCTTTGTACTCCAGCCAGATTAGTCCTGACCCCAGACATGCACACTTTGGGGATTTGGTTGATTATTATGAAACATTGCTACTTGAGGAAATAGTTGTACTTGTCTAATGATCGTGAGCTAATTGAGGTTTATGAGTTTATCATTATTTATAGACTGGCAGTTTTGCTAATAACCTCGAGCCTCTTGGGGAAGTCTACCAATGTCTCTCTGGTAGTCTGATTTGCATTTTTATAGTAGTTGTATTATTTTCAAAGCAATTAGACTTACAAATCAAATTAAGAAAATGCCGGGAGTCTGACCAACGTGACAATGTCATATGCCTAAGGCCTTGTTTTGGATAAGGGGATTTGGAAGGAAAGGAAAGGAAAGAAAGTGATTTGGAGTGCGACAATTTCCATTATTTGGATAGCAAAATAGGGCACTTCCCTCGTCCAAGGCCTAAAAGAATTTGTCATTTCTGCGTTGGTCTCTGCTAATTCTCTCCACTTAGCTTGGTGTTCTGACTTCATTGTGGATCCCTAGGTTGGGAGCTCAAAATCATATATTAAAGGCCTAGTCATGGTTAAGAAAACACATGTTATCTTTTCAGTGGTTAGTGAACTAGAAGTCATCACTATATTACTTTATCACACCTTGACTCTACCAAGCTAATAAAAGCTTTATTCTCCCTCCATTCCATTTATGTTGCCCCCATTTTTCTTTTACGGTGTGTTTGGATAGCAAAAACGGTAGGAAAGGGAGGGGATGGAGAAGGAGGGAAGAGAAAGGGAGGGGCGGGGAGGGGAGGGGAGGGAGAATGGATGAGATAATTTTCCCTCCAAATCTTGCCTATGTTGGTGGGGAAATAATTTGGCTTGGAGGAGGGAAATTGAGGGATTCATTTTCCCTCCCCTCCAAATCTCTCCACCTCCATTTTGCTAACCAAATAATGGATTTCCCACCCCTCCCTTTCCCTCCAAATTATCATATCCAAACACACCCTTAGTCTAACTCAAAATAAGTGGCCTCTTTTTATATCTGGTAAATTTAAAAGTAATTTCCCATACGATCCCTTGTTAAGTATTGCTTAACATACTGCCGTCATCTTGTTGACACTCCCAATGGGAAAATTACTGTAGCTAGTGAACTTCAAGCGTTCTCTTGTATTTGTTTTGTTTAAAAAAAAAACGTTGCCATATCTTTTGAAACTACTTTTTAGCTTGGGGCGTGCGGATTAATTGCTTTTAAGGCGCCTTTTTCCTTGATTAAGCCTTCATATGTCATAATTTAACCGCTAAAACTTTTATGAATCTCAACTTACGACCATTTACCAGAGCTGAAAATGAAAATTACCCATCATATGATTAGATAGGAAGCTGAGTCAGGAGATTGTTGCAATTGACTGAACATCATGCTCAGGTTTTTTTGGGTGTTTTTTTTATGAAGTACAGGCCCAGCTGATTGTTTTAAGTTAAGAGTATACACTTATCATACTGCATGAGCCTGCATTTGTTTAGCCAATGAGAATTTTTACTCTTGCTTGTTCTACTGTGAGAAGGATCCTGTTTATGGTAATTTATTGCTTTGGGCTGTGACTCAGATAATTTGTTTCGCAATTAAGTATGTATAGCTTTTGGCGATTTAATTAATATTTGGATTTCTATATAAATTATGAGCATAAAACATTAAAACCGATATTCAGCACGGCTCAGATAATTTGTTTCCCAATTAAGTTTGCATAGCTTTTCTGATTTGATTAATATATGGATTGATTGGCTCCCCAACAATATGGAATTTCTTCTCTCAAGATAAGTAAAATAGAACATGTGTTGAGATTTTAGAGCTGCCATTGTCAAAGTCACAAGAGACATGGTGTACATATTTGACTAGAAGAATTTGGAGGGCGAGATCTTTGTTAATTATGGGTTTTTTGTTGTATTGGGCTCTTGTTAAATCAATATTAGTGTGCCTTTAGGCGTCAGCTGACTAGATGGTCATGGGGTGCTGCTTGTGTCCTAATGTTGTGTCATTTTATGGGAGACACAATGTCTATCAATCTCGATTGTATGGTTGTTTTTATCTTACCAATGGGGGTATTACCTCTTCCATTTAGTTTAAGGCTATAAGCTGTTCAGTCTTCGTCAGGAGCGATCGGCTGTGTGCTTGCTGCCTGGGAACCTTTTTTTAGTTGTCTCTCTAACGACTCCTAAGGTATACCTGTGGATCTCGAATTAATCTCAAGTCTTATGAGTTCATTGGTCAAGAAACAAAGCACAAATTTAACGTAGTTTCATGAGGCTACATTTTCTAAGCCATTAAGATTGTTGCTACCTCCGATTATTTGGAAGTGCTCCATTTTCTTTTTGCACAAGGATTAAGGTTGTGAGTGGGGTAGTGGGTCTCATCAATAAAGTAGGGTGATTTTACTAACAATAACTTACTCAAGAAAGAAATGGGGGAAATTATAGTGAATAGACCAGAAAAAGGAATATGGGACATTTCTGGAGAATTCGAGGGAGTTTCTTTGGTGATTAATGAGGGAAGGATCCTGTCAATCAGGGGCGAACCCATAAGGTAGCAAGGGGTAGCAGCCGCTAACCCAAGCCCGGAAAAATGAATGAGAAAGACAACTTTTTGCTACCCCGTACATGGCTGGGATTATAGAATATTATATAGTAAAAGCGTTATAGTAGCAAGAAAATAGCTGTGCACAAGTGGTAAAGTTGTGGGCTTAATCCCACTCATTCAAACCACACGTGTTCAAGCCTCCCAACAAGGAATTTTTGGTTTTCCTTCACATCATTTTTGTTTTCCTTCAAATTAATGGGGCTGATGAGCGTATTTAGTATATATTCATTGATTTATTTGCAATTGATTTGTTTTATTACTAACTATATATTTGCTACTATATCTAAATATACCAACAACTCGCTATTTTACAAATTATTAGTTGCTACTCCCTCTGTTTCAATCATTTATTTACCCATTTTATTCTTTGTGAGTGCTATTTTAATTAAAAGTAAACAATTAATTGAGACGAATATTGTAAATTATTTTTTATATTATAAGTTGTCGCACTTTTATTAATAACAATTGTGTACGAGTTGTTCACGTATTGGTCATAAGAAGTGCTAAACTATTAGGATTAGGACTCAGCCGCAATAAATAGTTTCAAAATAATAAGCATGAAAAATAAAAAACTTTTCAAACTAAGAAAAAGTTATTTTAAAAAAATATTATGTTCATCCGTGTTTCTTTTACCAAGACGGAATGTTAAAAAAATTTCGCTACCCCATATATAAAATTCTGGGTTCGCCCCTGCTCTCAATGATGTGCATTATTGCTTCGGGCTTTGAGTGGATTCTTTAGATATGACGGGCGTGAAAGAGACGGAGTGTAGAATCTAGATACTTTGTTTCACATATAGGTTTGTAACTATGTATATCTATTTGATTTTGCCAAGTTTGCTACTGATTGTTTTTAGGCAAGTTTCCGTAGTAAAATAGTTTTATGGTGCATTTTTGCGCCGTAGCGTCAAAAGTCACAAGAGTAATTGACAACAGTTATAAAGAGGAGGATTTGGAGGCGAAGGTCCCTTGGGTTTCGCTCTCAGAAAAATCAGTGCTAATGAATTCTTCCTGTTTATTAGGCAAGCTACGGCAAGGAGTCCCAATTTCTATGTGTAGGAGAGACAGTGATCCAGGGTTAGATAATTGTGTTTATTTCTCCTTTAAGATATCACGCCTTTCAAGTAGTTCAGGCTGTTTAGTTTTCAGCATTAGGATAACTGCATCTGTTGTAGTTTTTGTTATAGTTTAAAATCTAATTTGAGGGTCAGCTATATGGCATCTCCTTGTGCAAAGGTAACAGGTGCTTTCAAACTTCGAAAATATTCTCATCATATTCAGTAGAAACTACTGGAAAAATTGAACTTTCTAGTTAGGTGGATTTTTTGTACTTTGATCTTTTGTTTATTATTCAGTATTTACTTGCTCATTTGTTTGTTCAATGGATTCACAGTAAGAAATGTCTGGAGTTCTTGCTCGTTGAAGATAAAAAATCTCTGCTGGAGCGGTATGTCATTGGCGTTGCGGGAATCACATGTGGCTGTAAAGTTCAAAGACAAGTGTGTTGTGCTTTTTTGTGTGTCTTGACAATTTTTTTGTCGCAAGTTATGAATAACAGTACGCTGGATGATGTACTTCTTTTGCCTGTAAGGTTTGATCAGTATTTGAAACCAAATCTTAGATACAGTAATTTGGCATTTAATACAATAGTTGTACTAGTGAAATACATCTAACCTAAATCCTAGAGGGGTATGCGACTTGTATTGTTTTGTACTGGTTGGCTCATCACGGATATCCTGATGTGTTTCGTTGTAAATATAATGTACACGTTACTTTAAACAGGTTATCAACAGAGTTTCTATGTTTATATTGTTTACCATGTGCTGGTATCTCAACTATGGAGGATTTGAGTGTAAACTGATCAGGCGAGGAGGTATATAGGCTTGATTACCAGGTAGATGGATGCTTTGGATGAGGAGTATCTGTGTTTTATAGCGTCCAGCCGTCACAGGAGTGGCCAAGATCTTGAAGAGAACGGGTGTATTATTAACCAACTGCTGTGTGGATCTATGTGCTATGTGCTATGTGCTACCAGATGCTTAAGGATTTCTTGCACTGACGGACTACAAAATTCGAGAAACAGGTGTTCTCTGGTCCAAGAGACTACACATCTGCTAAACTTAGGCCCCATCAAGATTACTAACTTCCAAAATATAAGATGATTGTGTCGCTTTGTTCATATAAAACATAGATGGCTATTACGACCAACTCTCGACCTGACTTCTGAGGATTGTTTTGGTGCTGTTTTCCGCTTTAAAAAGCAACAAACTCTTTAGTGCTGCTGTTTTTCTAAAAGCTCAGTTAAGTGCGGGTGCTACAAGACCCGACAAACGGTTTATTTGGAGTGGATGGGTCGGGTAAGCTAAGTTCGGCTTGGGTTATTTGGGGTATATTTGTACTTCAGGTTCGGGTCTTGTTAAGTTACTACATGTTCGAATTTGTCATGGATAGGGGGGTTATCTCGTCAATTCACATAAACGTCAGTTCAAGCGCGGTCTTTATGGTATGAGTTGTGTCCTTTAAAATTGCATGTAGTAAGTTTTCTTTTGTTTTCAGCTGTTACTTAAAGATAAATTTATGTTCCATTTCAAATCGCTGTTCGAGTCAATTTTTATTCGGTTATTTAGGTTGGAGGGTTTCCGGGACGTGTCCTTTAATATAGAATCAATTGCGGTTCCAACAAAAGTACGGATCAAGTAAGGGAGGATGTTAGATAGCATAATATCACTCTTGTCCAGTTTGGGTCCGTCATTTTTGTTTATATTGCCGGTTATCATCCCAAATTTACATTTTACAATGCGATCAATGGGGGGCTCTAGTTATGTCGGGAGGGGTCCGACCCTGCTAGCTTTTCATATTACCGTGGACAGTTATCAAATCTGCCCCCCTTGACCCGATGATTGAGTCTTAAATATTCACACACAAAGTTAATAGTTGAAATCTCGACTCCCTTATTGTTTACTCAAAGATACGCCAATGAATGCAACTCAAAACACAAAGCCAATGCTGATACAAAAGCTTGCTTGAAACCACTGCCTAGTTAAATAAATAAATCCAACTTTCTCTGCATCCAGCAAAAAAAAGGAAAAAAGAAAAGAAAAATTACAAAATCGTTATAAACATCATATCATATACAGTAATTCGTATATAAATATAAAGTAAAGATAGCAACGAGATCAAAAATAAACAAAGTCTTAGTAATTCAGCAGTAAAAGTAACAAACTAACAACACAACTGAATCTTGTTTTGCCGCCATTATTCTAACTAAAGAAAATATGAATCCAACTTCCATTGATGAACATTCCAAACAAAGCTCAAGCCCCATGGAATCCACTATCGACCCTCCGAAACAAAACCCGTCTTCCATTCCTGAAACATCCCAAGAAATTCCAACTCCCCTTAATGATGATTCAAAGGCAATCAAAACCTTCAGTTTCAAAGTACACCCTGCAATTATACTGAAGCAAATATTGGCATGTCTGTGTGAAGAACATTTTAATCCAAGTGGGTTCGGAATGATCGAAGTTGGGGAAGTTGGTTTGGAGATCACTATGGGTAACTCCGATAACTCCACAGCCGCTCAATTATGGTTGAAGCCCACCGGTTTGATCGACTTCGAATGCACCACGCCTATGATCGGGAAATTTGTTAACTTGAAACACATTTTAGACAATCTTGTTAATGCTCATGATGAAGATACCATTACCATTCATCATCTTGATTCCTCTAATCTAATCTTCTTTTCATTCGGTATATTCTAACTACTTTTCTTGTTACTTCCGGCTTTTGATTTCGTAACAAATTTTGTTAGTTGCTCTGTTTCTTTCGCTGGATACCTTCATAAATGTCGAATGTTCTTGTTTTGTACGTGTTACATTTATCGCATAATTCTTGTTCTTTATTTTTATAATAGCGGATGATTAGGTTAGGATTATTAACAAGTTTTTTTGAGTTACAGTTCATACTCGTTATTCATGAAAGTAAATGATGATGCAATAATATTTGATTGATTGAACAATTTTCTTGATAAAGTTACCAAATTTGTTCAATAAAACAGTCACCCTTTCTCTATAAGACCGCAAGTCATTTAGTTATTGCTTATATCTGCCCTTGTATATAGATTAGCGGGATGGTAGGATATGTTAAAAGGTTATCAGTTGATATATGCGACAGAATGGAAGTAGATATGATTGATGTATATACTTTTGGTGATTGGGTTCAGGAAGTGATCCTCCTACACAATTTTCCGAGGAATTTCTTGATCAGGAAGTCTCTGACGTAAAGTTCCCCGATATCACATACGCCTGTGAGGCTGTTATACTGTCTGAAGACTTGAAGCAGATGATCGAAGAATATGAGGCTGCCGACCCCAAGTTAGGTATACATTTTCTTCATTATATTTTTATAACAAAGAAAAGAATGGGTGAAGGATGTGTTTGGCAACTGTTTCAGAACTTGATTGCTTGATTTATATGTACCAGTTTTAGTAGATATGTCAAAGGAGAACTTGAAGATCGCTATAAATAGAAGAAAGTGGATATACCATTATAAGCGTGGTGATAAGGTAAGAATATCAGAGGATACGATATTGATTAATATTATTGACACATTCATTTTTCTGATGGTGTTTTGGTTGGTAGTTGAACGGAATAAGGGGGCTGACAGAGGAACAGAAGCACCGTGCGTTTTTTCAGTGGCCTGATCGTGAGTTTCTGAAGAAGGCGGCATTGGTGGCACCAGCATTTCTTTTGTGCTTTGCGTCTGATCCACCAGAGAACATCCTGCTGCGTTTCAACCTCAGAGAACTCGGAGATTTGGCCTATTTCCACAAGTCGGTGATGACTGTTTTCAACTCTCAATCCAGCTAAGAACTCAAGGTGAAACTTGGCCACTTGGCAAGTCTTATGCCAGCCTCAATTGTCTGAGTTGTGTAGCTCTTCTAATTAGCTGTAGATTTTGACGGACAAACAAATAGCAAGCTTACTCGTAGCGTACAGCAGTGCCCTATAGCAATACGACACTTAGGTCTGAACTATCTGAGTACCATGATTATAGAATGTACGGTTTATTACTTCAGTGACTGGGAAACAAAACCTGTTAATGTTTCAGAAGCGACATCATGTTTTTGTGTGCAGATTTGAGTCTGATAATTTGTTTTGCGTAGTTTTATAATTGGCTGGGCTTGAGTTCTCTGATCTGATCCGTTAGGATCTGATGACAAATTCAAAAAACCAGCGACAGTTGGTTTATCAAATATGGTTTACTCGGCATCTTTTCCATTCTCGTTCTGTTTCCAGCATGAGAACATGTTTATATTTAGCCTCGGTCACCATGAAAACACTAACAATATTAACAATAATAACAGCATTAATCCGGTGTCTAAGTTTTAAGGGGGTCAAATGTAATTGGTTGGAGGTTCTTTCTAAATAGAACTTATAGTACTGTTCATAGATTTATTTGTACTAGCGGTTGGAAAAACGAAATACGAGGAAACAAATCAACGTAGTACTAAATAAATAATTATGATTACTGATTTTCGCAGTACACATTTTACTCATTTTAGTACACTATAGACAATTATACCCCTCTCATTTCTCATCTCATTTTCTCTCTCTAATGTCTCTCTAATATTTTTCTCTATAATCTCTCTAATATTTCTCATATTAGTACATACACATTGGAATACAATATAACGACAAAAATAATCAATCTCGTACTAAACAAATGAATTAAAATATAGAGACAAACAAACAAATTGGAATATAGTATAACGACAAAAACAATCAATCTTGTACTAAACAAATGAATTGGTATACAGTACATCGACAAAAATAATCAATCTTGTACTAAAAAAATGAATTGGAATACAATACATTGTAATAAACAAATGAAATTGAATACAGTACATTATACTAAACAAATGAAATTGAATATAGTACATTATACTAAAGCTTCCTCATACAGTACATTGTACCCAACTCCGGCCGCCTGTCAACCACCCCAACACCGGCCGCCTGTCACTAATGATCATACCAACTAAATTAAAATCAGCAAAATGTCGGTGCTCCAGATGAAATCAACGAACACTATGCACACTATTCATAAGCTAAAACAACAATATAACTCAACAGAAGTTGTCGCGTTTACCTTTAAATCAAAAGCCCCAAATTAAATAAGCAAAATTGCTCCAAATTGAAGTCGAATTGCACCAATTAGGGTTCTTCGGGAAAACCTAATTTGCTATAGTGGAATATTGAGGTGTTAATTGAATTGGGGAAAACGTAGAGATTAGATAAAGTAAAATATTAAATTAGATGTGTTTGAAGAAGATTATGTGTTTGAAGAAGATGTGTTTAAAGTAAATTTTTTTTTTTATGGAATTAGAGGAGGGTAATGGGTAGAGAGAAGGTAGAGAGGATGGTGTGTTTTTTTTTGTGAAAGGGTAACAAATGGAAAATATGGTGTAAAAAGTACTAAAAAGAGTAAAAAACGTACTGCGAAAATAAACTCTGAATATTAATAATGATTTTAATATACGGAGTATAATTTATTAGTTACATAACTAATAATGTGTATTCAACTAAATATTAATGTACTTATTATAAATTTAGATGACACAATCGTTAAAATAAGTCTTTAAAAAACGATGAAACAAATCAACAATGATTAGTCTTTAAAAAAACATCTAATGTTACATAAAAATAAGATTTTAACCGGAATGTTGTTGAATATAAGTACCTCGTGCCGTGCCACCCAGCCAGACTCACCGTGCCTGGTTCGGGCCATGCCACCCCGTGCTCGGGCCGTGCCGTGCCTTGGCACGAGAAATTTGCATTTTTCCGCGCCGTGGCCCTCATAATTGTCCGTCGTGCCGTACTCGGGTCGGCCCACACTTTTCCCCGGACTCGTGCCGTGCCGGGCCGGACTCATGTCGGACCCGTGCCGCCCGCCGTGCCGATCGCCTGCCAGCCAACTCTACTCGTAACTGACCTGACCCAAAAATGACCCGATCCGAAACCCCCTTACCCGAAAATGACTCGACAAAACATAACTCCAATTAAATTGAAAAGACCTAAAATGACTTATTATCTCTAACCCGAAAATGAACCGACCCGTAATAACCCGACTCGGTTGACACAAATCTGACCTGACCAACAACCCCGAAACGACCCGAGCCAACCCGACTTGAATTAACCAGAAATCAATGAGTAAACCGAACTGGCCCAACCCGAACCCAGCCTGATTGACCTGTTTGCCAAGTCTAGGTATAAGTGTTATCATTCAAAGAGTTCAAAAACTTTTTTTTACCTCGCTTGAAATATTTTTTCATATAGAACTATACAAAACCTAGGCTATGTTTGGATACGGGGATTTGGAGGGAAAAGAAGGGGAGGGGAGGGAAAGGAAGGATAATAAATCCTTTAATTTCCGGATTGTAAAACATCGACGACGTTTTTCATAAAAAAAAACGTCTCTTGCCCTTGCCCTTTCTCTCTCTACACTTATTCTCTCCCAAATACAACTAAAATCAAAACCCAACCAACTTCTCTTCACCCACCCCCACCGCCACCACCTGCCCCTGCCCCTGCCGCCGCCGCCGGTATGTTTCCTCATTTTTTTTTTTTTTTTAATTTCCTAGATCTAGTTACTTATCTTTTGATTTCCGGATTGTAAAACATCGACGACGTTTTAGGAAATATCGACGACGTTTTCATTACGAAAGACGATAATGCCCTCATGCACTTAAACTCTCTATCTCTCCCAAAATCAAATACAACTAATTCAACTAAAAAATTAAAAAATTACAACAACAACAATTTTACTAAATCGAACAACAATAATTTCACTAAATCGATTATCATGACGGACGAACAATCTTCGTATGTTTACAAATTAATCAAAATTTAAATTTGTCATTTTTTTTCCCGGAATCCGTTAATTGTTTGTATATAGTACTTAATTAAGTTAATTGATTTACGTTACGTCTTAGTTAGTTAAAATTCAAATCAAATGCGGATTTTTTTTAAAAAAATAGAAAAAATATCATGGTCAGACGAAGAACTGGATGTCATGGACCATGGCCAGACATCCATTTCCAACGTCTGACCATGGCAAGACATTGGAAATGAACGTCCAGCCATGGCTAGACATCAATTTCCAACGTCTGACCATGGCCAGACGTTGGAAATGGATGTCTGGCCATGGTTGGACGTCCATTTCCAACGTCTAACCATGGCCAGACGTTGGAAATGGATGTCTGGCCATGGTCCATGACATCCAGTTCTTCGTCTGACCATGATATTTTTTCCAGTTTTTTTTTTTTAAAAAACCGCATTTAAATTTTAAATAACTAAGACGTAACGTAAATCAATTAACTTAATTAAGTATAAACAAACAATTAACAGATTCCGGAAAAAAAAAATAACAAATTTAAAGTTTGATTAATTTGTAAACATACCGAAGATTGTTCGTCCGTCATGATAATCGATTTAGTGAAATTATTGTTGTTCGATTTAGTAAAATTTTTGTTGTTGTAATTTTTTAATTTTTTTAGTTAAATTAGTTGTATTTGATTTTGGGAGAATTAGAGATAAAAGAGAGAGAGTTTAAGTGAATAAGGGCATTATCGTCTTTCGTAATGAAAACGTCGTCGATATTTCCTAAAACGTCGTCGATGTTAACCAGCCCCCTTTGATTTATTGTAAATTAGATTGTTGTTTTGGTTTATAATTTTCACATAGATTAGATTGTTGTTAGTTTCTTGGTTTTAATTTGTAAACTTTTAGTTAAACTAATACATTGTTGTTTGTTTCTTATTGTATATAATTTTTTGTTTGTTTTGTTGTAAAAACTTTTAGTTATGTGATGTTGTTGTTTAGATTTGTGTTAACATGTATAAAGAAACAAATTCACAAATTTTTTTTTTCGAGTTCTTCACCCCACCATGGTGGGATTTGGAGGAAAAAAATTTTCCCCCATGGTTGGACGAAAAAACCACATGTCCAACCATGGGGGATTTTTTTCCTCCAAATCCCACAATGGTTGGACGAAAAAACTGGGCGTCCAACCATGGTTGGACGTGTCAAATTGTTGTCCCACCATGGTGGGATGAAGAAAATGGAAATCTCACCATGGTTAGACGTGTGAAATTGACGTCCCACCATGGTGGTATTTCCAGTTTATTCATCTCACCATGGTGGGATTTCCATAGAAAAAAATCGCCCATGGTTTGAATTTTTTGATTAAAAGTCCGTCCATGGTTTCTTTGAAATTTATAATTTGTTAATTAAGTTGATTAAATTAATTTGTTCGATGAAAATATGTTTTAGGAATATTATTAACGCTTATTTCAACATTTTAAATTGTCTAATGCATATGGGAGATCGAGGAAAGAGCGTTATGGTTCCCGATGATCGTACGGTGAACCAGAGAGTCACTACTAGACCTGGCAAATGGGTCAAACGGGTCGGGTTTAGGTCGGGTCAGTTTGGGTCAGTTTGGATCGGGTCATATCGGGTTTGCTCAACCTTTCGGGTCGGGTCGGGTCACTTTCGGGTTTGGGTCAGTTTTGGGTTTGGGTCATTTCCGGTTTGGGCCATTTCGGGTATGAGTCATTTTGGGTCGAGTTATTTTAGATTCATATCCGATTTATTTAGGCCATTTTCAGGTCAAATGATCAAGTTAGTTTTCAAGTCAAGCCCAAGGTCGAGCCAAACTCGCACAGGCTGACTTCGACCAAGCCGAGCTTGAGCTGCACGTGGGATGTCTCGTCTCATTATCAGTTTATCACCCCTAATCACAATAAATTGGGTCATTTAGGATCATTTCAAATCGGGTCGTCTGTGGATCGGTGGTTTTGGGTCGGGTTATTTTGGTTCGGGTCTATTTCGGGTCAGTCAAGGTTCGGGTCAGGTCTGGGTCGGGTTGGTTCAATTCGGGTTTCGGGTCATCCTCGGGTCAGGCAATTCCGGGTCGCTTTCGGGTCTCGGGTCAGCCTTATCGGGTCGGGTAAGTTTTGCCAGGTCTAGTCACGTCTTCAAAGCGTCGTGCTCGGGAGGCGCCTTGTAGTGCACAGATACCTCGCGTTGTCATTCGGTGTAGATCTGATCCCGTTGGTAGCGGTATTTTTGAGAGGGAGATGTCAGAGGAGGTACGAGGTAGTGTTCGTCAGATCGACGATGAGGGTTTCGAGGAAGAGGGTCTGGTCGATGACGTTTATAGGGAAGAGAATTTTGTGGACGAGGGTTTGGTGGACGAGGAGTCGGAGGGCGAGGAGGATATGGTTGATCGGTCCGTACCGAACTCGAGATCCTAGTTACCGTTGTCTCAGAGGTTAGTCCGGGACACCTTAGGCCGCTACTCTAGGTTGCAGGATGGTTCGGAGAGGGACCCGCGGAAGAAGCCGCGTAGTGACACTGATTGGCTCCTTAGAGCCCCAATTTCTGATGGGCCCCGTAACATTTCTGTGTTACATTTGTTGTGCTTCGACGACAAAAGCAAACATTTGTTGTGCGGTGTTCCTTCCACCCCTAAAATCCCGCCTCAGTTTTTTGGTCTCGTTATAAATGTGATTATTTGACGGTTCGGGTTTACCCGACGTTCTTTGATGAAGAGCGTTCTTTATATCTCTTGGGAGCACACCGGCCTTAACCTGTTGCTTCACATATGCTTTCTCCTCGTCATCTAAAGCCGCAAAATGACGATCACCGTCCTTGTAAACCACCTTCCTATGGTTGTGAAACCCTTTACCCTCGGCGGTGATAATGTTCCAAACTGCCCCGCTATTGTCACCTTGACGAGGGTAGTTCTGCACGGCTCGGATACGGAAACTGTATCCACACTTATTCGACCTACGTCGGTTCTCAGGATCATCAATTGGAGGAGGTCTACCATACCTTGAACATCGAAAGTAAGATGCCAACAACCCGTCTCGTCTTCTGTTTTTTGGCCCATTATTTGCTTTAGCCAAATGAAAATCATGTTCCATTGCAATCTTACTCGCCCAATTAAAGGCATCATCACGGGTATCAAAATCCAATGTCGTCTCAAAGTACGGATTGTAATCAATGTAATTATTCCCAAAATCCTCTAACGAGTCCTGTTCAATGCAAATAGGACGCTAATTAGACATTAAATATTTAACATATATTAGTAAATAATGGTCTACATACCTAAAATGTTATTAAACGGGGTTATAAAAATAAATATCATCTAACCATGGTCAGACATTAAACTTACATGACTTACCCATGGTCAGACATAGAACTGGGTGTCATAACCATGGTCAACCGTTGGAAATGGATGTCTGGCCATGGCTGGACATCCATTTCCAACGTCTGACCATGGCCAGACGCATTTGAATTTTAACTAACGTAAATTAATTAACTTAATTAAGTATAAACAAACAATTAACGGATTCCGGGAAAAAAATGACAAATTTAAATTTTGATTAATTTGTAAACATACCGAAAATTGTTCGTCCGTCATGATAATCGATTTAGTGAAATTGTTGTAGTTCGATTTAGTAAAATTGTTGTTGTTGTTGTTGTAATTTTTTAATTTTTTTAGTTGAATTAGTTGTATTTGATTTTGGGAGATTTAGAGATAAGAGAGAGAGAGAGAGAGAGAACAGAGATAGAGAGTTTAAGTGCATAAAGGCATTATCGTCTTTCGTAATGAAAACGTCGTCGATATTTCCTAAAACGTCGTCGATGTTAACCAGCCATCTTTAACTTGTTAGCAAATAGAGGCGGAGAGATTTGGAGAGGATGAAAAATTGATCCCTCCATTTCTCTCCTCCAAGCCAAATTATTTCTCACCAACATAGGCAAGATGATATAGTGTCATTTCACCCTACTTTTCCACCCCTTTTTGGCTCGTTTTGCTTGCCTTTAACGCTCCCTAAGAGCGTTTCTACGTGTTTTACCTTCTTCTAACATATTTCTCGCTTTTATCGTGTTTTTGTAGGTAAATCGTCATTTGGGGCGAGTTCTACCCAATTTTGATCGACAAAAGAGAAGGTACATCACACTGAGGGCCCACGACATGTCCTAGGGGACCCCACATACCATTGGGGGCCCTACTTGGCGTACCCGAGTCATCCCGAGTCAAGGCGAGCTAAACCGAGAGAAGTTGACAGAGTTATATCAATGGAACAAGGAGGAAAGACCTTTCACGGGCGTGAAGTACATCTAACGGTCGTGATATTCCTTCCAAAGAATGATGATTTTCGAGCAACACAGTTCACGGTCGTGAAACTCAGCTCGCGGTCGTGAAACATGTTTCACGGTCGTGACTTAGTTGGTATTTTGGACCTGCTACTGCCACATATCTCACGACCGTGACTTGCATCTCACGGTCGTGAAACCCTTGTCACGGTCGTGAGACACCTTTCACGACCGTGACTCATTCAGCCCACTTAGTCTTTCGAAGCCCATATTTCCTCCATTTTGTAAACCTATAAATAGATCCTCTTGTGTAATTAGAGGGCACGAAACCCTAGACTCAAAATTAGTTAGATTAGATTAGATTAGTCCTCCTAATTAGTTTAACCTTTCCTCAATTACTCTTTAATTAGTTTTAGATCTAGTCATGTAATTGACTTTCTTGGTTTTGTACTTGAAGATTGGTGACAAAGTCTTCTCCTTTATTCAAGATTTCTTCTTTTATTGTTCATCTTTTGCCTTAATTAGTTGGTATATCTTCTTAATCCCTTTTCATATACTTGATAATCTTGTCATTTCATTACATGTTTTGTTTCCTTCTTATCATTATGTCTTGTCTTAGTTTTATATCTTATTCCTCCATATTACTCATGTTAAGTAGTGATTAGTGATTAATCTAGGATTACTGGGGGATAATGGGTTTTAATGAGGGTTAATATTTGTTTGTTGGGTTGATTTGTTGATTAATTGTCTTTCTTCCAACTTATGCATACCGCATGTTTGATGAAATGCTTGCTTGATGACAAACTTGCATGATTCCTGTTTATTATGTTGGAGTGAGTGTCCTCAACAATAGTGCGATCACTTAATTAAACCTCCTTAACAAGAATACAAAAGGGATGATTAACATTATAGTCAACTAATCCACATTAATCGGTAATGATTGACTTACTAGAGTTTGACATTACTGTCGTATGACGATGGTTATCAGTTGATCCCTTGAAGGCCACACCGAAAGGACGATTCCCTAATCAAGATTATTAATTAATTGTATAACGATACAGATTAATTAATCCCTTAAACAGAACAAGTTTACAAGTGAGAAATATATCTTATTGTAATATGATTAAATAAGATTCAATAAATATAATTGTTATATTAGAATGCTTAATATTTATGAAACATTTGAGATAAGCATGATTGGTTGATCATAATCACAATTAGTTGTGGATCATATCAACCAAATATGAGATGACCCATTTTATATATATGTAATCATAAATTATTACTTAAAATGTTAAGTTTAATTTATTTGACATGAAATTGTATTTAAGTTAGTTAAATACATAATTATATTATAAGATAACATGTCACATGTGTGACAAATGACAAAATTACAAAATGTAAAATGGAGTCCATTTTACACATCAAAGCCGGCTTGCTTGTGTGTAGGGTAGTGTTTAGGCTTTAATGTTGTTCTAATCAAGATTATGCATAATCATCATTAGCCTAAATACATATAGCCACCCTACAAACATTGATAAGGCAAAAAGTAAAAGGGAACCATCCTTCCCCATGATGGTGCCGACTTTGTGGGTAGATAAGAGGGTGTTTTCCTCTTATTTACTCACTTGTTAATCTCATAAGAACATACTTACTACATCTCACTAGAAATCACAACAATATACTTAGAAACTTTAGAAGTTTCATAGAACTTGTGTTGGAGTATAAACATCATATTACTAGAGTAGTAATAAGTGGAGTGTTGTATACTTGCTTTAAGGGTACTTGACTATTGTACTAGTATATCAAAAGTTGAGTGATTAAGGATACTCTAGGTGCATCACCAAGGAGAGTTCCTATACTTGGAACCAGAAAGTTCATCCATACATCCTTAAGCTCAAGAACAAGTACAAAAAGGTGTCTTGTACTTGTGCCCATATCCGAATAGAACTCAATGTGAGGAACATTTTCTTTCTCCATTTCAATTTAATTAATTTGCATGTAACTAGATCTTGTAACTAATTAAAGAATTAATTAGTGTCACTTAAGAAATGTCTTAAGTATAATTATATGAACCTAACAATTGGTATCGGAGCATAAGATGTTGCATGAAATCGGTTTTATGAAGTTTTTACGAGTTATAGTAACAAAATAAAACTAGAAAATTTGTGATTTATATGATAAAGTCACGAAATTTTGAGCATGAAATACCTTCTGGTCTTAAAATATTTTTACGTCATTTTGATGATTTATGGAAGATTATTGCTTTATTGAATAATTTTTAGTTAAATAAATCCATTTTAATGAGTAAAACGAACATTTTATGACTAAAAATAGTTAAATTTTGAACCTGGCCTTGAAATTTTAGTATGATATCACATGAATATTGTACCTACTTTATGTAAAATTTGAGATAAATATGATTTATTTTGCATGATTTATGAGTTTTTAATAGTTAAAAAGGCATAAATAGTGATTATTTTGGCATAAATAGCTAAAATGAATTTTTGGCTTGAGAAAAATTATCATATGTTGCATAAATATTTTAAATATCATATGTATAAGTTTAAAATTAATTATATTAATTTTCGTGTGGTTTTAGTATTTTATTTGATTAAATCGATTAATGGCAACTATAATTTTCTCTAAAATGAGTCAAAAAAATTTTGACCAAAATTTTTGACATGAAAATGTTCCTGTAAATGTTCCAGAATATTTAAAATTTTATTTTTCAAATTTATGAATTATTGTAATTTAATTTGGAATTATTACATAAAAGTTATGTTTAAAAGGGTCAAAACCGAGCAATAATGCAAAACCGAGTTGAATTATTGTCAAATAATTAGTGGAGAATAATTTTTGAAGTCCTAAAAAGTTAGGGTAATTAACTTGGACTTAAATTTGATTTAAGTATTAATTTATGATTTTAATTGGTTATTATCACGCATTTCCATAAAACCGGGTTTATATACGATATAAGGTTATTAGGGCGATTTGGCACATTTATACTGCATGAGTTTACATATAATTATGCTGAATTTTGAATGAATGAATGTCATTTTTGGATTTGTGTAATTTTGAATTATGTAATTTGTCTTAGTATGACCTAGTTTTTAATCGATATTACCCGAAATGTATTGGAATATTGATTCGGTTGTAATTTAATGTGATCTCATATCACTTTTATTGTATTATTTTATTTTATTTTGCAAATGTATAATAGAATAGCCTTGTAATTTTATCATATCATTAGTAATCCCAGAGTTTCCTAAAGACGATGCCATTTGTAAAGGCGTTCCAAAAGGAAGACGATGTCCTTGGAAGGCGTGCAAATGAAGTTCAAGGGACCAAGAAGTTTGTTTCCGAATTTGTAATATATAGTTAATTTGATTTTCTATTGTTTTAGGAAGGTCATATTAAGAATTTATTTTATACTTACATTTTTATTTATATGTTGCATGCATGCCAAATCGCCACTTAAATCACACATGCATTTTTATCGAGTTTATCGATCGCGTCAATTATAATTATCGATAGTTCACCTATTTAGTTCACTTAAAAGGAGATAGATAATAAATTGACTTGACCTCTATTTTGATAATTGAGACTTAGCCTTAACAAATAGTAGAACCCATGAATCCCAATTTCGTAAGGAAGTGGGTTCGGCTCACCGAGGTGCTAAACTTATTACGTTTGGTATGTGGGGCAATAAACCGTTATTGCATCGAAATTTGGTTGAACTCAACGGAAAGATTAGGGTCCGTGGCCCATGTGTTCCGGGCTAAAGATGATAATAAAGTATTTCATCGACCAAGAATTCTAATGGTAGAATCGGTTAAAGAGTTAAACCACCAAGTAATATTAATAAAGGTCGTGGAGTCCGTGGCTCACATAAACCCGAGGTAATATAAGACTTGTGTCTTGGAATCGTTTATGTAATTGGGTAGAGGTCATTATATAAATGTCAAACTTGTTTAAAATGTTTACAAGTATATCAAAAACGATAAATGTTGATGGTTCTTTCCTTTTCTATTTTGTAGTCCAACTCATTTTTAATTCGCAATGTCGGAAAACAACAATAACGAGGCTCGACCTCCACCACTCACCATCGTATCATGGCTAAGATCCTTCATGGATCGTTGTAAACTTGATAAGAATGGTTCAAACTTCACGGATTGGAATGGGCAACTACGCCTAGCCGCCGAAGGTGACGCTAAGCTAAGTTACCTAACCGAGGCGACCCCTAACACTCCAAATGCGAGGTCATCAACCGCCACTAGGTAGGCCTATGAGGCCTATCACAAGGAGTCGGCGGCGATCAAGAATGTCTTGATCTTTTCGATGGATAGCGAGCTTCAACGTAATGCCATAAAGATGGCAACCTCATATATATGAAATCTATTCTAAGATCGTGACCATGTTTTCACGAGCTCCAAGAATTTTGCAATATGAAGCCGCCTCCCAATTTTTCGACCTCAATATGAAGGAGGGTCATAGTATTAGCCCTCACGTGCTCAAAATGATTGAGTACGTGGAGGTGCTTAAAGAGCAAGGAATAGAGATTCCCGAGCCTCTCATCATTGACCGCATACTTCACTCCTTGAGTAAGATCAAAGGGTTTGTCAACTTTAGGGTGAACTTCAACATGCAAAATGCCACTGTCACGGTTCATGAGTTGCACAAGATGCTTGTGCAAGCCGAACGTGACATGAGTTTTCAAGCTAGCTCTAGTAAGGATGTTTTGAACATCAATGTCAAGAGCAAGACGAAGTTCAAGAAAAGTGGAGGCAAAGGGAACAAGGGAAGCAAGCTCATTCACTCCTATCAAGGCAAAGGGAAAGCTATTATGAATAGCTCTTCCAAAAGTACGAAGGGGGCCGTGTCCGAAGACAAGTGTCATTATTGTAATGGCACGGGCCATTGAAAACGTAATTGATCCAAGTACTTGGGAGACATCAAAGCTGGACGGGTTCTTCCAGTTGGTAATGGTTCTTCCCAAAGTTTTTGTTATTGATACTCATCTCAACTTTGGTATTTTGATACGAGTTGTGATTCTCACCACCCTTTTTTTTTTTTTTATCACATTTAGGGCATGAGAAGAAGGACAAGGCAAAGCAAGCCTAGGAGGATCTACGAGGAAGCTAGGGTAGCCTGTGGGATTTGTATCCGTATACAACCCTTTAAATCGACAGGATTATAATGAAATTTAACTTATATGATTAATAGTCATAAACAAAATTGCATAAGACGAAGGGATTAAGAAATAACCTTTAGTCCTTGCGATAAAGGCCGAAGAACAAATACCAAAATAGGTATTCTCCTAATCAAAACACCCTAGATGGAACAAGATATGCCTTGAGATTGCTAGAACTCTTGAGAAACCGTTTTCTCTCTTTTTGTGAATTATGTGATGGTGGAGGCTCAACTTGTGATTAGGGTTGATCCCAAAAAATATAAAATAGGGAAACCAATTCCTTTATATAGTCCCCTATCACAAGGTATCCTAGTGTAATTAGGAAAGGTATTTTCTTTCCTAAAAACCCTCCATATGGCCGAAATTTTAGAGTATTATAATACTTTATTTTCGGTTCATATTTAGCTATTAATATATTGCAATTAATATCCGTATATTATTAATTATAAATATCCGTATATTTACAATTTTACTAATTCAACATATCAGTTTATATTTAATTTAGCTTGCAATATATATGACAATTAAATATAACCTTTTATATTTAATCGCGAATTACTGTTAATTCGGCTAAACAACATTATTTAATCTGTATTAAATAATTTTTTATCATCACATTGACTAACCGTTTAGTCAAAAAACACTGACTAACCTTTTAGTCATATTATAAGGCATCAATATAATTATTTTCTCAAATAATCATATCTCTCGAACACATCCAATAGGTGTGACTTTTAGGGACCAGTTGATTACCGCCATCAGTATGACAATAACGTCAAACTTATCTAGCAAGCCAACCGTTATTGATAAACGTTAATCAACTGATTATTATACGAAGTATACCCTGTGAACCTACAGAGATTTATTTATGTTATTGCACTAACTGTGGAGGACACTGGCTCCAACAATCTCCCACTTGTCCGTACAAGTGTATGTGCGATAACCGATTCTCATATCCTATATAAATTTCTCCCACTCAATGTAAACCAATTTGCAAAGTCCGTATTTACAAAGGTCGTAGTTTACAAGTGATCTGTATCAAGAGTGGTTTTCCCGACTAGAGAGTAACTCAACTGATAAACGAATCTGTATTCGAGCATGACCATGCATTTCAGTTACAGCTCCTCGAGTGGCCCTGAGAAATATCATATCCTGATAAAGGTTGGATATTTTCTTCAACTCGAATCTTGCAGATACAAGCGCAGTATGAAATGACCCAGTGAAAATCTACTTAGCCTCCTGTTACGGTCGCATGAGAAGAAACAACAGTCACCCAAAAAAACACCTTGCTCTCAAGAGACAGTCGATAGTCAAAAAGAATCGACTCTAGGCACACTAAGGATGTCCATCCACGACCTGGCATACGTTCGAAATTAGGACTCCATAACGTCGTCAACAAAATGTCCTGCGCAGTAGTATCATTATAACCGCATCTGTGATTGAACAGTCAACAGTTTGACTTATGGATCGTTGAACCCACCATCAATCGGCTTCACAGAATAATTGCCAGAGTTATCAGCTCATGTAGGCGATTACGGACCAAAACAAATATAATGTAATTCAGTTCACTTTGTGGTGTTCAATGTTGTCAGTACAACCCACATGAAAAAACAAAATATAAAACAAAACGATGATTTCATAGATAGTTTTATGAAAAAGATACAGGTGTCTAATCCATATAAAACAACTAATACAACTCAGGAACACGTTTGATTCCCATAGAAATAACGTGCCCTTCATGTTTATCATATCTCAATGGTTTAGTGAGAGGATATGCGACGTTATCATCCGTAGCAATCTTGTCTATCACTATCTCCCTTTGCTCCACGTAATCTCGGATCATGTGAGCCTTCCGTTGTACATTCCTAGACTTGTTGCTGGACTTAGGCTCCTTAGCCTGGAAGATGGCACCACTATTATCACAATAGATGGTGATCGGGGGTCATCCGAACTAGGAAACTACAGTTAGTCCTTGTAAGAACTGACGCATCATTATAGTCTTCCGAGCCTCTGAAGCAGCATAGTACTCGGATTCAGTCGTAGAATCTGCTATAACAGTTTGTTTGGAGCTTTTCCAGCTGACCGCAGCGCCATTAAGAGTAAAAAACGAATCCAGACTGAGATTTCGAGTCATCTCGATCCGTTTGGAAGCTGGCATCTGCGTAACCGATTGCGCATAGCTCAGTGTCGCCTCCATAAGTCAATACCCAATCCTTAGTCCTCCGTAGGTACTTAAGTATATTCTTAACAGCCATCCAGTGTGTTTCACCTGGATTGCCTTGGTATCGACTTGTCATACTCAATGCATATGCCACGTATGGACGTGTGCATATCATGGCATACATGATCGATCCTATAGCTGATGCATAAGGAATCCGAACTCAGCCGATCGACCTATCGAGGTCTTTGGTGCCTTGAGCTTTACTCAAATGCATCATCCCAGAGACCATTGGAAGGTTCCCCTTCTGGGAGTTGGTCATGCTGAACCTCTCAAGAATCTTATCTATATAAGACTCCTGACTGAGGGATAACATCCGTCGTGATCTATCTCTGTAGATACGGATCCCCAAAATTCTTTGTGCCTGGCCCAGATCTTCATCTGGAAATGGTTCTTTAACAAAACTTTTACCGAAGTTAAGAGAGGTATGTCATTCCCAATCAAGAGTATGTCATCGACATACAATATTAGGAAGACAATCTTGCTCACTTGACTTGATATATAAGCATGGTTCCTCGACCGATCGAATAAATCCATTCTGTTTTATCACCTGGTCGAAACGATGATTCCAACTCCGAGAAGCCTGCTTAAGTCCATAGATGGAACGCTTAAGCTTGCAAACCTTCTTAGGATTTTTAGGATCAATGAAACCTTCGGGTTGTACCATGTACAACTCCTCCTCCAAATAACCATTTAAGAAGGCGGTTTTCACGTCCATTTGCCCAAAATTTTCATAGTCATGAAGGCGGCAATCCTAAGATTATCCGAGAATGGGACGCAGCATGACTACGGGTGCAAAAATTTCATCATAATGCAATCTGTGCACTTGAGTGAAACCATTTGCCACTAGTCGTGCCTTGTAGGTATCTAGTTGTCCTTCTACATAATGCTTTATCTTGTAAAGCCATTTGCACTGAAGAGGCCGAACCTTATCAGGTAAGTCAACCAGATCCCATACGTCATTCTCATACATAGAGTCCATCTCGGATTGCATGGCATCAAGCCATAGCTTAGAGTCGGAACAGGTCACAGCACCTTTATAGGGAGCGGGTTCGTTACTCTCAAGGAGTAAAACGTCATCACTCTCATTCTCCTCGACCATACCAATGTATCTGTCTGGAGGAATAGAGTGTCTACCCGAACTCCTAGGTTCCAACGGAATATTAAAACGACCCAGCGGATGATGAAGGAACGTTCCTCCATTTGTGATCGGTTGTTGGTTTATTTATATCCGACAGTGCGAAGTTCCACTAATTGTCCTATTTCTCGAGAAATTCTTTCTCTAGAACGTCGCACTAGCCCCGCAACAAAAACTCGATGTCGGTTAAGGCGGAGTAAAATATGACCAAACATCCCTTTTGGAAACAAATAAAGTATGTCTGACCGATCGTGGGCCGAAGAGTATGTTAAGGGTCTCCACTTGACATAAGCCTCGCAGCCCCAAACCCAAATAAAGGACAAGTTAGGGACCGTTCCCTTCCATAATTCATATGGAGTCTTGTCTACAGCTTTAGACGGATTTCGGTTAAGTATTAGAGCAGCTGACAAAAGAGCATAACCCCACAATGAATCAGGTACAACCGTGTGACTCATCATGGATCGAACCATATCAAGTAATGTTCGATTTCTCCGTTCGGACACACCATTCAATTGTGGGGTTCCAGGTGGAGTTAACTGTAGTACTACACCACAGTCTTTAAGGTGTCGATCAAACGCTTCGAAAGATATTCGCCACCACGATCTGAACGTAGTGCTTTAATCTTTCTATCCAGCTGGTTTTCAACCTTATTCTGGAATTCCTTGAACTTGTCAAAGGACTCACTTTTATGCTTCATCAAGTAGACATAACCATATCTACTCAAATCGTCCGTGAAAGTGATAAAATATCTATAGCCATCTCTAGCGTTGATTGACATAGGTCCACACACATCAGTATGTATGAGTCCTAATAGGTCAGCAGCGCGCATTCCAACACCTTTGAAGGAAATTCGAGTCATTTTGCCTATGAGACATGATTCACACGTGCCAAAAGATTCATAGTCCAATGGGGAGATAGTCCCATTTTCAATGAGCTTCTTCACGCGTTTTTCATTTATGTGTCCCATACGGCAATGCCATAAATAGGTTTGATCTTTGTCACCAACTTTGCTTTCTTACTACTCACATGCAATATATCTGTGGTTTGATCTAAAACATAAATGCCATTCATGGAAACTGCTTTACCATAAATCATTTCGTGTAAAGAGAAAATACAGCTATTATCCTTTATTACAAACGAAAAGCCGTCTTTATCAAGTACGGAAACTGAAATAATGTTTTTAGATAAACTGGGTACATAGTAACAGTTATTCAGAAATAACTCAAATCCACTCGGGAGTTGGATTACATATGTTCCCACTGAAACGGCAGCTACTCTTGCTCCATTCCCCACTCGCAGGTCCACATCACCCCTTGCGAGAGTTGTGATGTTTCTTAGGCCCTGCAAATGATTGCACAGATGAGAACCACAACCAGTATCTAATACCCAAGTTCCGAAACTTGCATGGTTAATCTCAATCATATGAATAAAAAAAGAAGACATACCAACAGGAGAGACGCGGCCTGCTTTTATGTCCTCACGGTACACGGGGCAGTTCCTCCTCCAATGCCCAAGCTTGTGGCAATGGTGGCACTCCACGTTACCTTCATCGCTCTTTGTCTTGCCTTGTGAGCTACCGCTAGACTCACCAGGCCCACTCTGGCCTTGCCCTGGCTTTTTGAATTTCGGCTTCCCTACAGCTAGGTTTGCCTTAGCCTTGCCCATACCTTTGCCCTTGTTGGCAATCATGAGAACGTCCTGTTTCAGACTCCCACTCAATTTCAGATCACTCTCTGTTTGTACAAGGAGTGAGTGGAGCTGATGAAGACTCTTCTGCATATCATTCATATAGTAATTTGCCCTGAAAGGGCAAAACCATCATGAAGTGAATGAAGAACGCGGTCTATGACGATCTTCTCATCGATTTTGCAACCAAGTGCCTCCAGTTTCTCGACATTCTCAATCATGTCAAGAATGTGTGGGCTAACTGCTTGGCCCCTCTGGAGTTTCGCTTTCAAAGAAGCGACAGGTATGCTCATAGCTAACGATCCTCGGTGCTTTCGAGAACTCGTTAGAGAGCGTGGTGAAAAATCTTGTTTGCACCTTGGGCAATGAATCGCCTTTGCAAATTTGATTCCATTGAAAAGATGAGTACGTTCTTTATCGCACCCGCCTCCATTACGAAATCAATATAAGCAAGTGATTCATTTGCTTCTGCATTGGGGCCTGGGTTTGGCGGTAGTGGCTTAGTCAAGTACTCGAGCTTACCGTCAGCAATGGCAGCATTCCGTAATGCCGCCTCCCAGTCCGCAAAGTTGGACCCGTTATTCTTCAGTCGCGTTGACTGATTCATAGTGTCCATGAACATCTTAAGCCAGGACGCAGGTCCGAGCGTGGCACTTGGCATTGGGTCATCAGTATGGCCAGCCATTTGTTATTAGCAGTTTATATCTGAATATTTGACTGTGGAAAAAGAAAATAAATATGATAAGTTTCATCGTTTTAAATTTGAGTCTAATGAAAAACTGTTTAATTCGATGACTCGTGCATTTATACAATTGACCTCCCTCAAAAATTATATAAATGATCCCAAGACTCAATTTCTGTAAATTGATAAGCCAACCTCTTGGCTAATTCTATTTTTAGAATTCCTGGTCGATAAATTTCTGTAAATTCTATCTATAGTCCATCATAATCACGAGATATTACTCGTACTATAATGTTGAGATAAAATAGGTCAACACTCACTACTTACCCAACGTAGAAGGGGTCATATTATGACTTCCGACGAAGAAGGGGTTCATAGTAGCTTTTCTTATAAAGACTAGTCTCAATTTTATTTATAGGGGAAGGTCCCATCATCTTAACTTTAATTCATTTAAGTGAACGAATGTCTAGCAACTCGATAATGATTTAAACTAAGGTGATGGCCCTAAAGACGAGTGACATCCGTATGTCCATGATATAAACATCCAATCTATATGAATCATTTTTCATGCAATCTTAGGTGGTTTGGTTTAGGCGGAATATGATGCAATTTATTCTAGCATGTGAAAAAGCAACGAGAAAAATAAGAAAAACGCAAAATAAAGCACCTAGTGTGGCCTAACTACCAAAATGAACAAATTACAAGTTGGAATCCTCCTTGGACCCGAGTCTTGATGTTCCATTGTCTTTGTAGCGGGAGTGAGCTATCCGATCTCCGTCTCGAATCTTCTCAAAATACATTTAAAATTACAGATGTAAACCTATTTACATTCTAATTAAAAATAATAATGAAAATTAAAATTACAAAGCGGAGATACGAGATCTCATAATACATCCAAGACTATGTTTCCTTCATTACGAAAACATAATCTACTAAGGCCACACTAGTAAATTACAACCGATTGTACAAAATTGCGTAAAATAAATCATTCAAGCGTCATTCAACATAATAAAAGCATCAACTAAAAATTAATCAAACAATGCAAAATTAAATTGATTAATTATCCAAACCACCATTCTAATCACGTGATAATTCCGTAATTAATCACTAGATATCATTCAAATCCAATGAAAATTCATAATTAATATGAATTACAACGATATTATTTTAAACCGCTTTAAAATAATATGGTATCAATGTGAACCGCTTCACAAAAAAAAAATTCCCGGTACGGTTACTGTTCACCGTCAGGAAAAACGAAAAAAAATTTTTTTTTTTTTATTTATTTATTTTTTTTTTTTAAATAACTGTCACGGTTTTTTAGAAAAACCGGAAAAAAAACACAAAAAAAAAACGAAAAACAGCACTGCAGGCCGAGAAAAAGACGAAAAAAAAAATTTTTTTTTTTTTTTTATTATGTACAGCAGCCGAAACAGTGGCAAAAAAAATTGAACGGATGAAAAATCGATTTTGCTTATATTAACTAGATCGGTACAAACTAGCAATATCTAATCATTATTAAACATTGATACCGAAAATATGAAGCACAAATTGATGTTCATCAACAATCAAACCAAATCCATTCACGATTTAATTCAATCAGTATTGAATCCAAAACATCTACAAATTCTCATATTATCATCTTAACCTATTAAAATAATAATACAAGAATCGAATGGAACAACAAAAAAAATCACACGGCCCAAAAAAATTTGCACCGAAATTTTTTTTTTTTTTTTTTTTTTTTTATTAAAATTTATACAATTCAAATTTTTATGAAAATCATATAAAAAATTTCATAGCCCTAAGGCTCTGATACCACTTGTGGGATTTGTATCCGTATACAACCCTTTAAATCGACAGGATTATAATGAAATTTAACTTATATGATTAATAGTCATAAACAAAATTGCATAAGACGAAGTGATTAAGAAATAACCTTTAGTCCTTGCGATAAAGGCCTAAGAACAAATACCAAAATAGGTATTCTCCTAATCAAAACACCCTAGATGGAACAAGATATGTCTTGAAGATTGCTTAGAACTCTTGAGAAACGTTTGCTATCTTTTTGTGAATATGTGATGGTGGAGGCTCAATTGTGATTAGGGTTGATCAAGATCCTATTAAAATAGGAAACCCAATTCCTTTATATAGTCCCATATCACAAGGTATCCTAGTGTAATTAGGAAAAGGGTAATTTTTTTCCTTAATAAAAACCCTCCATATGGCCGAAATTTTAGGTATGATAATACTATTTTCGGTTAATTAGCTATTAATATATTGGCAAAATATCCGTTTATAATTATTACATTATAAATATCCGTATATTTACAATTTTACTAATTCAGCATATCATTTATATTTACTTAGCTCTGCACATATATATGACAATTAATATTACCTTTTTAATTTAATCGCGAATTAATGTTTAATTCGGACTAACACATTATTTAATTGTATTAAATAATTTGTTATCATTCACATTGACTAACCGTTTAGTCAAAAACACTGGACTAACCTTTTATCATATTTAAGGCATCCAATATAATTATTTTCTCAAATAATCATCTCTCTCGAACACATCCCAATAGGTGTGACTTTTAGGACCAATATGATTAACGCCATCAGTAGACAATAACGTTCAAAAATTATCTAGCAAGCCAACCGTTATGATAAACGTTAATCAACTGATATTATACGAAGTATTACCTGTGAACCTACAGAGGATTTATTTTGTATGCCTAAATGTGGAGGACACATGGCTCCAATAATAATATATTATAAGAATAAGATTGGGATGAATTTGTATCTGGTATATGTTAGATGCGCCCTAGGATGGTTCCTTATGGTGCTTTTGGCCAGACGTTTGGTTATGGAGCAATTTGTGTTTTTGTTCGTCTGCTGGCGTGACTACTCAGATCATTGGTCTTTGTTCTATCTAGTCGGTTCTTCAAGATGTAGTAGATTTTTCTCCACTATAGGCAAGTCTATTCGGTTTGCATTCAACTTTTCATTTCTACGTCACCGTAGCGTAAGTGCATCTTATTCCCGTCACTTTTTAGAGCATATGTCTCGATGACCTTTGGGAGGTTCGCGTGATGTTGATGTCGTTCATGATGAAACTCATGTCCAAGATTCCGTACTCCACCAACATGTTGCAGCTACCCGACATTTCATCTACCGTCGTCAGTTATTAAGGAAATCCTACTTTTACTTTCAATAATGTAATTTGTATGTACGATTTTGTGAGCCGTACTATTAGTTTTTGAGTAATATATCGTTTTTACCGTTGCTAAAAAATAAAAATAAAAGAGAGTTATAATTAATTTACTCTAAAAATCAACTCCTCAAAAACAAAATAAAGCAAACGTAAACAATTCATTGAGATAAAGAGAATAGTTTATAAGGAATACTGCATAGGTAGCTGTTAATCATAATACAAAGATTACACTTCTCTCTCTTTATTGCAATTCTCTCTTTCTCTCCCAATTATACAATCACACAAACATAATCTCATAATGCTTCTTGTACACAACCATGATCTTATACAGAATTATTCAAAGTACAATAAAAATCAAGGGCAAAATGTGACAACATAGTTAGTAGACCCACTGCGACAAGTGAAAGTACTACTGCTATCATCATAAGCATAACTATAAGCTTGAGGACATTGTTCCTTAAAGAACCGAGAGTAATTGCTGGGTGGGCAAGTTTGGGGTGTGTTGTGCGCGCCGGTGCAACAATATTGAGGTTGGTTGAAGGCTAAGCACGCGCTTTTACATCCTATTACTCCTCCGCGAGCATCTCTAACCGACAACTCTGATGGGCATACGCTATTCACATCGTTTGGGCATGCTGCTGAGGTACAACCTGGTTGGAAAAACATGTATTCAGTTGTTACGAAAATTAGTATAGATCCCATGCTAAAACACAGTAATTTTTTTATTTAAATTTGCATAGAGGGTACTCGTTCAAATTATTTGCATTAAGTATTTTTATTTTTATTTTTATATACTCAATATACTAAATTATTAGTAAGAGGTAGAAATATAACATTATAATACTAATATATATAACCAATTAATATTTTTTTTTTATTATTTTCATATGTGTGATAAAGATAATGTGATGAGTATTTGGTTATAGAGAAAGGTATTAATCAACACATAATAATAATTATACTATGTTATAGTTAAGATAAGATATGTGTAGTTAAATATGGAAAATTATGATTTATATATGTAAATAGAAAATGTGATTCTTAGGTGTAATTGAATATGGAAAATCCTTATTTTTAGCAATAATAATTACACATTTTCAGCAAGATTGTGCGCAGTCACGGATTTTAAGCACAGATAATAACAAAATTTCAATAATGATTGAGTGTGAGCCCAATTAAAGTATTGATAAGCTTAATGTAGTCACATTTTTACCTCATTTTCGTCCCCATTTTGGTCCGTTTACAAGGATTTGCGTGTCTTTAATTGCATTTTATTTCCCGATTTCCCGCGCTATGAATATTGATCTCAATTTGCAGGAATTAAGGCGGAAATGAGGAAATCGGTGCATAAAGACATTGCATGAGTCGGGATTCGAAGATAGTTGAAAAATGAAGACATATTTCATCAGGTGGCCCAGGCCGGTCCCCAGACCGGCGGCCGGTCGACCGGCCCAGACCACCACTCCACTAATGAAAGAGGTGGAAAAGTGAAGAAAAGAGCCCAGGTAGCGCCGGCCGGCCTACCGGCGGCCGGGCGACTGCCCGGCCTGCACCTACATCAGAGGCAACATGAGAGAGTTTTGGTGCTCCAGGCCGGTGGGAGACCGGCGGCCGGTTGACCGGCCCAGACCACTATTTCCCATACTTAGAAGATTTTTGAAGATTTTGAAGGCGAGGTTCTGAAG